>CAUYLG010033141.1:0-17251 GCA_963573385.1 Cacajao melanocephalus | reverse complement strand
TCCAGAAGGTGATTTACAGAATTCACTAGCCCTCGGAATGTCTGAAGCTCCTCACCCCCATCCCCACCCATCACGCTCACTCCGAGGTGGTTTTAGGGGTATAAAAGGTCTTGACACCCTCCTTTTCGGGGCCATGGGTTGGAGAGACGCGAGTCCTCTGTGGTCGCCGGCAATAAAGACCCTGCAATTTGGCCTACTTTTGTCTTGGTGTTGACTTTCTATGTTCGGTTCAGTACAACACATGGCCTGGCTGGGCTTTAAAAAGTCTTCTCTGAGATTCCTTTGATGGAACAATGTTCCATCAAAGCCAATTTAAAAGGTCTATTTAAAAAAGAATTATTCTTGCTGCACTGTATACAAATAATCCAAGTATAATAAAGCAAAGTAGTCCTACCATGATTTGTCTTTTAATAAAAATGGGAAATTGGAAAGAGAAAAATTATACTTCAAAAACTATGGTACACCTGTTGTTAAATTCTAGTCTTGCCTAATGTTTTTCAATTTTTATTATTTTCTACAGTTTGGGTTAAATTCTAATTTTTATCTGGCTACAAGTCTCCAAAATAATGTTTTCAATTGTTTTTCTCTTTCTTTTCCTTTTCCCCCATTTTTCCTAACTGAAAATCCCTAAAACCTGAGCTGTGCTTTCTTAAGGCCTGTGAATTGAAGACTAGATGTTTCAGCAGGCGCTGCTTCTGAACCCCAGCAACAGAGAATGCTACTGAGAACAAATCGACCTCTTTCCATTCCATCTCTGTGTTCAGTGCCCCATAACAATGACCCTCTCTCAGAAAGAAGTAGCCAGAAAGATTAGGACACCCCATCTCCCTGTAATTCTTATGATAAACACGCATGATAGAAATCATCTACAAATTGACATTGGCAGTTGTGACAGGTCAGGTTTCATTACAGCAGGCTTCCATCACAATTATTTCAGTACTGACTGAGAGGTTAAGTTAAATATTAAAAGCTAAAAAAAGCCTGAATGTAACAAAAGCCCACCAAGAGTTTTTCCTAGGCCTTTCCTGGGTCTTAAAGCATAACAAAAGTAACAAAAGAATTCTTCAGAGGACCCATTTAGGATGAAACAAGTTTCACTGGGAGTCTGCAGAAACCCCCCAGGCTTCCACGAACCAGTTTATTGGAGGTCTGAAGGAACTCCCCAAACCTCTGTGATTTAGCAGGACACAAGATAAGGGTAATCACCCCAGCACCTGTACCCATTTAGATTAAGTAAACTTATTGAGGTTCCAGAGGAAGGTCTTCAGGACTCAGACCTTAGTTAGAAATTAAAAGAAGTTAATCATTTATGTCTTTAGAGGAGTGCACACTTACACATAGACATATAGCTTAGAAGGTATATAAGCTCTGACTAGCTTTCAAAATTTGAGTTGATCTGGCAATAATTTTCAGACCTTTTCTCTGTAATGGGTTATAGAAAGAAAAACTGTCTTTCTCCCCAGTTCATCTGCATCTTGTTATTGGGCCATAAGAAATAGCAGCCCCACCCTCGGTTTGGTCCAGGAACAGTAGTACCCATGTTCAGGAACTAAAGAGTCATTATAAAATGTTGTATCTACCTCTGACTTTGTGTTCAAATGGTCATTAGGCTATATCTATTCTATAATAAGAATCATTCCCTCTATCTACTTTATCATAACAGAGAACATAATTCTCTTGCACTTTCTTCATTTATAAACAGAAATAATAATTTAACAGATTTAATATTACATATTACAGGACCTACGTATCAGTTATATAGTGGATTATACCAGGGTGCAAGGAATTTTACACTTCTTTAGTTCTTAAATCCAATTTTCTGCTTCCCAGTCATCCTTCATTGGTAAAAGAATACAATCTCATCAATACTTAACGATTCTTGCACCATCATCATCAGTTTAAAAAATGTCTTTAAGTGTTTGAAGTAACCCAACATATTTACAAAAGGGTTTTCTCATCTTTGATTTATATTAGATGATATAGACATGTTCATTTTGTAGACCAAAATAATCCTTTAAAGTCTGGCAGCTGCTTGACTTCTATGTTGAACACAAGAATGAGCTCTTTTCCTGAAACACAAGAAGGAGGTCTTTTTCTGAAATATTCAAGATGAGAGCATCACTTATAAGGTGCTCAAGCCACATCCTATAACAATCCTTCATTTATGGCGTGTATGAAAATGTGTCCTTCATCTCTCATCTCTAAAAGTTCCAATTTTTCTTTTGTAATCTATTTCAAAAATTCTACTCTTTCCTATTTTGGTAATATGTCTTCTTATAGTGGATTTAGCTATTTTTTGCCTCATAAACTCTAAGCACATAACTCGATTCTTTTATCTGCTACAATAATTTAACAAGTCCTCCTCACTTAGTCTCAAGCTTCAGTCACAAAATAAAGGAGTTGTGTTACACATACTTAGAAACTGCTGATTTTTGCTTCATAACATAAAAGCTGCCAAAACAAGAAAAAACAATGCCTTAGACAATTCTAGAGATGGGGTAAGAAAATATATATAGCAGTGGAAACAGAAAATAAGATATTATGTTAATACTTTCTGACATAGATATGAGAGATATCATTGTTCTTGTTTTTATTGACAGGTATAAATGCAGTGACTTATATTCTTTGGCTGCCTCTCTGTACTTTATAACATCACATAATAATCTGTGACATTTATTAATCTATATTATTTAGAGAAGTCTTTTTACAGTTGCTATAGTTTTTTATAGGTAAAATGGGTACCTTTTAATATAGCAAATTGGAGAGTGTATTAGTCTGTTCTCATGCTGCTAATAAAGACCTACCCAAAACTGGGTAATTTATAAACGAAAGAGGTTTAATCGACTCACAGTTCTACATGTCGGAGGAGGCCTCACGATCATGGTAGAAGGTGAATGAGGAGCCAAGTCACGTCATAGGTGGCAGCAGGCAGGAGAGCTTGTGTAGGAGAACTCTCCTTTATAAAACCATCATTTCTCATGAGACTTGACTTATTCACTATCACAAGAACAACATGAGAAAGACCCACCTCCATGATTCAACTACCTCCCACTAGATCCCTCCCATGACACATGGGAGTTATGGGAACTACAACTCAAGATGAGATTTGAGTGAGTACACAGCCAAACCATATCAGAGAGTGTCTCTATAATCTTTCTTATTTCATATATTAGCAGCAAACATTTGCGGGCATTGATGCAGGGAGAAACATATCAACTTTGGGCTATGAAGGACCACAAATTAATCTATCCCAAGTAAGGGTGGCTCAGTTATGTTTCTTTGCTTGTAAGCAAGAGAAAACAGGCTGGGTGCAGTGGCTCATGCCTGTAATTCCAGCAGTTTGGGAGGCCAAGGCGGTGGGTCACCTGAGGTCAGGAGTGTAAGACCAGCCTGGTCAACATGGTGAAACCCCGTCTCTACTAAAAATGCAGAAAATTAGCCAGACATGGTAGAGCATGCCTGTGATCCCAGTTACTCAGGAGGCTGAAGAAGGAAAATAGCTTGAACTTAGAAGGTGAAGGTTGCAGTGAGCCAAGGTAGTACCACTGCAATCCAACCTGGGTAACAGAGCCAGACTCCATCTAAAAAGAAAGGAGAAAACAACTTCATCCTAATTCAGAAAATATTTTTCTTAATTTTATATAATCCAGTACCATCATAAGTAAGCATTCCACTTTATAGTGTATATAGTCTTTGTGATATTTAAATTATTCTGCAGTAGCAGTTACAGTTAGAATGATCCGTTAATTCAAAGGATCCAGAGGCCACAGTTGATAGGTTCATGAACTGCTCTGATAATTCATATTAGGGGGAGTTACTATTTTCTCATCTCAGTATTTAAACTGCAGTCTCACTTCTGTTTATTTACCCATTTTAGTGTGGGTAAATAATTCCAAATACCCAAATACAGAGCTCTGTTGCTGGCCCCCACTTATGAAACCAATTTTTAGATCAACTGATGTTTTTTGAATACAAGCTGAAGAAACTAACTCTAATCAAATTGAGAACAAATGAACTTTTGATAGGATTCTAGGTATTTTACAAACCAAAAATAATAACTGAACAAATTGTCTCATGAGAAATAGAAATTATAGCAGCTCTAATGTTGCATGTCAGGGAGCAGCTGACCTTTATATTACAGGGACAAGTAGTAAATATTTCATGCTTGTGGACTATTTGATTTTTGTTGACACTATGCACCTCTGCCATTGTAGTGTAAAATACATCACACACAATGCAAAAATAAGTGATAATGGCTATGTTCCATTAAAACATTTTATAAAAACAGAAAGCCGATTCTCATTTGCTGACACCTGCTATACATACTAGCAACCAACAAATGCTCTCGTAATTCTCCTTGAGCCATTCTCTCCAAGATTTTAAATCCCAGAGGACACACTTATTGGAATTTACAACTTGCCACTTTTCTGGAATTAAAAAATACTTTGATTGACTGTCCTTTCAACAAAGAGTATATTGAGGAAGGGGTAATGGAAATATTGGGATCATGTTTCTTATAGAAGAGGAAAGGAATACTAAAACTATATTCCTATTATATAATTCCCTGTTAGAGAATACAAGTTATTTTCAATTCTTAATGAAAAATATGTGATGTAAAAGCCTAAACACTGCATTGGTAGAATGTAGTTGAAAATCAAAATGTAAATTTTAAACTATTCGTGAATGAATCTGATGATCCAGGACATACTACCATTTATGATGTGCCTGCGAATGAAATAGATGAGAGGCTGGAATTATTTATATCGTGAAGAAACTTTACCAATGACCCAACATGTAAACCTCAACAGAAGTTTTCTGTTTTCTATCCATAATCAACACAGTAAGTTTTATCATCAATCTAATAAAGAAACTCTTAAATATTCAGGGTATACTTAGTTGCATTTTAAGTAGGAAATTTTATATACCACAGATACCGATACATTAAGTAGAGGTGTTCAAGTCTTACAAAACTGCTACCCTAGTGAGTCTATATAGAATACCTCACATTGCTTTTAGGCACTCAAGAATGAAAACTTTAAAAATGTAATGATTATCTAGAGACAAAGGTTATATGATATAGCATCACTCTGTTGAATTAAATCAGAATTTTGCATTACCTAAAAAACTGTATTCTATTTCAAGACACTTTAATTACAAGGTCTCATCTAGATTGAAAATAGATACATGGAACCATTAAGAGACCTAATTATCTGTAGCTGACAATTGGTCCAGATGTCAGATGCATCACACCAATAGTTTTACATACAGACAGTTTTTTAAGAGATTGATTTAATTATTTCAAGCAATTCAGGCACAAATAATATTTTCAGACAGCCAGTGTATAAATGTGCAGCGTCAAATTGTTCAAGTTGTGGGTAATTTGAAACATGTCTTTACAGACGAACAAGTACAATATAGACAGATTTTGCTACATTATTACTAGTCAAAAAACTCACAAACATTTGAATTATATTTACAGAGAAATGGAGTTCTCATAGGTTGAAAAATGGTTTAAAAAAAAGTAATATAATTAACATTAAAAATCGTATTACTATTATTGCTTATAATACTACTATGCTCTAGTCCTGCCACCCATTGAGAAGATTAATTTTTTAAAATCTTGAACTAGAAATTAATCTACACTTATATGTCTTACATGATGTCTTTAAGATTCCATTAATCTAGTGTTTGGGTGTATGTGTGTTTGGAGGGTAGAAGTAGTAATTTCTATCATTATCGTCTGACGTTTAGAAGTCTAAATGTCCAATATTAATTTCAATCAGTACAGAAAAAATGTCGTTATCTTATTCCATTAATACTTGTTTTAATCATTAATTAATTAATCACATTAAGTTCCCATGCCAAATTTTGAATTAGACATGATATCTACTCTCAAGAAACACTTAGTCCTATGAGAGACCAAAATTGTGAACTCCTACGTTGTTTCTTTAGCTATGATTCCATTAAAAAAGTATATTTTATCTACTTATACCGTATTATTTTTGTCAAGTAAGACATTGGTCATCTTACGAAAACTGGCTACATAATTGAACCAATTATATTTCATCTCGATATTATTGCTATTAATTAATTCCATATATTTAATTTGCTCATGAAAATTCTCACAATTCTAGTTATTTATTGCTGTATCAAAAATTACCCTAAAATTCAGCAGTGCAAAAGAAACATTTGGTATGTTCACAAATCTAATGGGGCAGTCTCAAATTCAGGTAGCATAAGGGAAACAGTTGTATCTGTTCAATGATGTTTGGGGACTCAACTAACAAAAGCTTAAGTTGTTTGGGGACTGAACTTCACTCTCAGGTGTGGTAATTGATACTTGTAGTGGGCTGGTACTTTAGCTTCACCTTCTCCCAATAACTACAGCGCATGTGGTGTTTTAATGAGTCCGAATTTTTCTACAACAAGGTAGTTAGGTTTCATTGGTAAGCAGCCCAAGAAACAGAACTTGGCAGAACTTGTACTTTTGAACCTAGTCTTATAAGTTGTGCCATGTTATTTCTGCCATGTTACATTTAATTGAAGCAGTTATAAGAACCTGTCCAGTTTCATGAGAAGAATAAATATCTCTACCTCTTGATGAAGCAATGGCAAGTTTCTGGCAGAACATACTATATTACCTCTCTCTCCTCTCTCTCTCTCTCTGTGTATATATATATACATATACACATATATATACATATATATGTGTATATGTATGATATATTATATTTTATATATTATATATGTGTGTATATATAATATATATTATATTTTATATATATTATTTATATGTATATTATATATGTAAATATATGTATATTCTCTCTACATATATAGAAAGAATATGTATATGGAGAGAGAGAGAAATAAAAAAGGGAGGGATATAATGTGTCATTAATTTAAATAAATCCACTGAAGTGATATCTGCTCATCTTAGGTTGAGGGGGCATTCCTCACCAGTCCTTCAGTTTAGGTCTTTATATGTGTCACCTCAGTAGTTTTGATTCAAGTTCTATGGCCATGCCAGTGCCAGTGGAGGTGGAAATGCCTGGTTCTGCCACTGCCTGGGTCCCACAACAACCAGAAGTTTTAGCCCATTTCACAGACAGAGCCACAGCAGCCCATCATAGGTCTTGTGATGGGTTTTTTTGGGCTTGGATGAGAAAGGCAGCAAAGGTGAGATAAGGCAGCTACAGTCCCTGGAAGGCTGGGCACTTGCCAGTGTCTTGCAATTTAAAAAATAATCTGATATAAAAATGGGCAAAACACAAGAATAGGCAGCTTATAGAGAAGAAAATGATTATTTCAAATGTTTGCAAAAATTTTTTAACCTCAGTCTTTAAAAGATATATATGAATAGAAATGTTAAGCCTGTGCTAGTTTTAAAATTTATTATATAGGGAAAGATCAAATATGTCAATAGTATGCTGATTCAGATAGAGTATGAAGAAGAGGTGCTTTCTCCTTTTTGGTGGGTCTATATGTTTGCAACTTTTCTCTTTGTTTATTCACTGAAGTTCCCAGCTGACAAGTGAGAGAGAAGAGACAGTAGAAACCCAAATCTTCTAGAATCAAAGATTTGATTTGTCTCCAACTTACAAAGTTTTCCAAAATGTGTGACATTCCATAGAAAATACAGCTTTCTCTAGATTTTATTCTGATTATGATTTACAAATTATAAAACTATCTCTGAACTTTAATACTCTTTTTGAACATTGGATATTTATTATCCCATCTTCTTGTATTTACCCTTAATTGAAAAATTAAAACCTTTAATATTCTCAGTTGTACATTTTTACTCAATTGTTTCTTGTTCATATATACTGTAAATATTTTGTTCTTTTCCATTATTACCATTTCTTTACCAATATCTAAAAGTTATTGACCATAATTTTGTAAGCCAAAATCCAACTTCAAAATATTGTGATTTTTTTGTTTGTTATTTGGTTCATTTTAGAACTAATTTTAACATACAAATTTTTAAATAAAAAACCTAACATGTAATTTTAATTTATATAATTTTATTTCTTCAGAATCTTCTCTGTAATAACCACAAAGTGAGACTTCCTAACCAGTTTCATAAAAGTGAGGGACAGAGTATGAAAAAATTTTCAGAATAAACAAGTTTATGTATTAATATAAAGATTATGTATTATTAGTGTACATAAAATGTATAATTAATATGTAATAACTTATATGTTATATAGTGTAATATAAAAATACATCCAGAGATTTTTATTTTGTTTATATTTAAGACATATTATCTTAAGTAGATATATCTTTTCCTGTCTTGAAAATGAATTCCTTTTTTCAAATAAGTTTTATAAATTGGGCATTTGGTTAATGCTTAAGTTTCTGTCAAAAATATAATTGGAAAGCGGTTATTTTTACATCATAACATTTAGATAGTTAAAACAAGATTAAGCATATTAAATAACTCCACAATTAAAAATGTGTTAGAAATGTTGTTACTGAATAAAGAGAAAGAAGTTTTCATTTTAGGAAATACAGAAAATCTTAAGAATAATAGAAAAAAAAATCCTACCATACAGAAATAACCATCACTGAAATATTGGTACAAATGATTTCTTCTGTTCATTTAAAAATACATACTCTAAATTTGGATAAAATCAGAAATATAATTCTTTCATACTCAATAATTATATCTGTATTTCAGTTTAAGCATAAATATTTCCTGGAAATTGCCAAACTTAGAGCCAAAAGTAGAACTTATTAAAGAACACAAGAAATTTATATGCTTAAAACTTTTTTAATAGGATAGGAATATATGAATATATTTATGATAATATCTAAATATATAACACAAAAAATGCCCCTTGATAATAGTAAATTTTTTATTTTCATCACCACAGTTGTCTTAAATAGCACCATTTTCTTAAAGAGAAAAATAGAGGCAAATTTAAGCATTTGTAGTTTAATTAACATTCTGGTAAGCATTCAAATTTTAGTTACGAGATATTTGATGGTGGAAAGTAGTGGGGGAGCTAGGTTTTGAAATCAAATTGAACTTTTAATTTAGAAGAAATAGCTATATACATGCATGCAAATTTTTCATTCTAAATGTTGACTTGTGTACATAAAATATTGCCAGCGTAAGCAGGAATATGACAAATTGGTAAACAATTAAGTGTTTTCGCTGCAAAAGATAATGGGCAACTGGATTTTAAACAAAACGTGTATTTTAAATAAATCATAATGGGAATAGCATATATAATGTGATTTATATCTCTTACTTTTATTATGTTCTGAAATTCAAAGCAGCAAAATGTTTATTTAGAAATAAATACGTAAGATAGGTATTGATATGCCATATGTCTGAAAAGCTTAAGATTGAGATCTAGATTTTCTGAGTTTTTTTGTTTGTTTGTTTTTCTTTTCTTTTCTTGTGATGAAGTTTTGTTCTTGTTGCCCCGTCTGGAGTGCAGTCGTGTGATCTAGGCTCACTGTAACCTCTGCCTCCTGTGTTCAAGCACTTCTCCTGCCTCAGCCTCCTGTGTAATTGGGATTAGGTGCCTGCCACCATGCCCAGCTAATTTTTTATATTTTTAGCAGAGATGAGTTTTCACCATGTTAGCCAGGCTGGTCTTGAACTTCTGACTTTAGGTGATCCACACGCCTCAGCTTCCTAAAGTGCTGGGATTACAGGCATTCGCCACCATGCCCAGACAACTTTTTTGCTTTTGACAATGTCCTTGTGCAAGTTACTTATTCACTAAGCATGTTTCTTCACATGTAAAAAGAGCACACACTTTATCACATATAAAAAATGATATTGTTTGTCTCATCACATTTTCATGTGGTCTAAATGAGACAATAGATACGCAGGGCCCAATTTGAGCCTGATTTAATATGTAGTTATTTCTCCTTCATTTCCTAGTATAATCTGTGATTGGTCTGCCTTTTCTTCTTGCTGTCAGAAACTTTGTAATGGAGACTGATATTTCCTCTCTGAAATATTAAGATACTAGAAAGAGAATAGCTACCTGATGCAGACTGATCCTGTTTAAAGAGAAATTAGTTTCTAAAATTGCAGCTAGAAGCCCTAGTGGCTATGGGGGCAAAGTCTCTAGTACGGTGCCTTATAAAGCTCATTGGCAGCACAAATCTCTGCTGAACTTAAATAGAAAACCTGAGGCGTTGAGCCTCCAAAGTTAGGCATTCTGAGGCTGCAATACTTTATTTCTAAATTTAACAACATCCAAAGATTACTGGCCACAACCTTGTAAGCCAAAATGCAACTGCAAAATATTGTGATTTTTTGTTTGCTATTTCATTCTGATATCCGTATGGTATATTTAGCCTAGACAATATGTTGCCAGTGGCACGTATCTGAGTTACTGATTACCGGCAGCTAATTCATGTGGGTTTGTAGCAACCTCAATTCTTGCCTCTTGAGAAGAAAGAATTCAGCTGAGGAGCATAAGGCAGAAAAGGAGACTGAGACAAGTTTCAGAGCAGGAGTGGAAGTTTATTTAGAAACCTTTTACAGCAGTAGAGAAAGGAAAGTATGCTTCAAAGATACCCAAGCAGGCACATGAAGGTTAAATGTAGTGTTGAACCTTGATCCTAGAACTTTAGAGGCTGGTCCCTTTCCTGTGTTTCTTCCTTTAGGGTGGGCTGCCCATATGCACAGCTCCCTCCTTATGCTTGGGAAGTGAGCATGCACATTGTGTTTAGGAAGTTATAAGCATGCCCATCTGAGGCTTTTTTTCCCTTTTCAGTGATGTGCCCCTGCCATTTTTCTCTTAATGCACATGCCTGAGAAGTTGCTTCTCCCTGATACCTGCATTCAATACACACTTTAGTGTAACAGGTGTGGACCATCAGGCAATAGCCTCTCTCTGGTGCCAGCTGCCAATGTATCACTTTCAGAGAGGCAATGTAATACTTGCCAAATCACCACCTGGCATTCCTAGTGGGTGGGGGTAGAGCTCTCTCCTTCCCTGTTCATGCCTGTCTACCTACTGTAATATACTACCCCTGTGGAGATAGGTAGATAGATAGATAAAGAGGGGGAAATAGTTTGATATTTTATATATATATATATATATATATATATATATATATATATACACACACACACACACACAAACACATATAACAGATTCAAGAAAGGGTTAAAGATGAAGCAGAGGAGAAAATAGCTTAAGAAAAAAAAAGGGCTTATCCTTGGGTAAGATCTAAGATAACATGTTTTCATATTTAAACTCTAAATGACAGATTTATTTCCATCATTTATTTATTTGTTACTTTATTCACTTACCCAATACTTATTTAATACTACTAAATGGTTGGCAGTGTTCTAGGACCTGGAGATACAGTAAACAAGGTTGAGAAGGTCTACACTCTTAAAAATTATATTCCTATAGAAAATAATAGAGAAACTACTTTAGAAATTAACAAAATGAGTAATAAAATGACATATAATATTAAGTGGCATAGAAAATAAATATAAGATGTCATGGTAGAACATGACAAAGAGACCACTTTATATGTCAAGGCCACAAAGTCCTTTTTGAGAAGGTAATATTAAAACCAAATTAAGAATTCCAAGAAGCCAGATATGTGAAGATCAGGAGAGGAAACATTTCAGAAAGTTGGTTGATTATTGAAAAGCCTTAAAATGGGGATCAATTTGGCATGCATACAGAAAGAAGATTGTGGTTGTGGGACTGGAGAAAGGTTGTAATGGCCAGAGATGGGACCAAAGAAACTGAATCACATGTTACTCTGTAAGCTGTAAAAAGGTTTAGCTATAATTCAAACAGGAAATAAAACTGATTGGAACGTTTCAAGCAGGGAAAGAATATTAGTAGATCTGTCTGTAAAAGAGCACTCTGGCTACTTGATGAACTTCAGGGGAGCAATATTAGGAGCAATATTAGGGAGAGAAAGTAAGTGACTTGGCTAAGATGGAAGTAGTGGCAATGGAGAGATTTAAAAAAAACTTGAAATTTGTTCCGAAATGAAGCTAACAGAACTTTTGATTGAATAGATATGAGAATGAAGAGAAATAATACATATTTATGAGATCATATTTAGGTTTATTTTTTCATAGCGACAGGAGACTGTATGGAAGAATAGTGTAGGTGGAAGGTTATTGATGAAAAGCAGGGCTTTTGTTTTAGCCTTCTTAAGTTTGGATGTTAAATATCAAGTGAACGGAGATCAGGAAAGGATACTGCTGTAGTACAAATGTTTGTGTCTCCCCAAATTCACATGTTAAAATCATAACCCACTAAGGTGATTATGTCATGAAGAACCTTCATGAATGGGATTAATTATTTTATACAATAGCCCGACAAGAGCTCTTTCTTCCCTTTCATTGTGAGAGGACAGAGTGCAAAAATCACATCTATGATCCAGAAAACAAGCCAAATACTAGATCTTCTGGTGTCCTAATGTTGGACTTCTGGGCCTCCAGAACTATGAGAAATAAAATTTCTACTGTTTAAAAGCCACTACCTAAGGAATTTCATTACAGTAACCTGAACAGATTAAGACAGATAGTAAGTATAAGTATACTAAAACAAATTTTGTGGAAATTCACTCAATGTGGTGGCAAAAATATTAAGGGAAAAATAGTAGACAAAGTTATAAGAATATAATCTCAAACAGTTTTGGAATGCCTAAGGGTGTTTTCTTAGTTTCAGCAGAAGTTTTGGCTGAAGGCAGCCTAAATCCTCCTTACATTTTGTTAATAAGTAAAGTAAATAGCCAGAGTATGTGAGGAGTTTATGTAACTAACTTGTTTCCTCATGTGACCTTAAAACTAACCTTTGAGCCAGATGGCCCTCTCGGGGAAGGTTAACCAGGGATATTATCAACTAATGGTGTTTGCTTTGTGCATCAGAACCTGGCCTTTAATCTTTCTCTGCAAGTATCTTGACTTAAAGCCTCTGTTATTAAATCTATACTGAATAAATAGGGGAGGGCAAACTAGTGAGCATCATGTAGCTGTGATCTCTCTCTGGCAGGGGCTCATGACCCCTTGGCCCACTGGTTCACTGTATTCTGTGTGTGAGTATGTTTATTCACCGGTCGATGAGTCCGAGTCTGCAGGATAGACTCCCGCAGGTGGTGACCCTGACAGTGGCGCCCAATGTGAGGAGACTCCCCTTGCAGGGGTGCACCCTGTGTGAGGATATGCAACAGGTGAAGAGGACCCTGACATGACCATTGCTGTGAAAGGAGAGCGACAGACCCCCTGAAGACAAAGGCCGAGTCAGTAAGTCATTGGTACTTGCTGGGGATTACCAAGTTTAGGGAAGGATTGCTCAGGCTGAGGTTTCATCATGGGACAACAGTTATATCAGTTCAACAGGAAGAGTATATAAAAGTATTGAAACAGCTGCTTAAAGCCAGTAGAGTGTCAGTTTCACAGGCCCAATTAAGAAATGCAATGCAAACTGCTATTTCCCAAAGCCTGTGGTTTCTGGCAGAAAGTCCACTAGACGTAAAGCTCTGGGAAAAAGTAGGGAGGGATCTTAAACAGCTTCACGTGCAAAGGCAACAGGTCCCTTAACATTATCACTGGGCCAAAATTGCAAAGAGGAAATGGAGGTTTTACCTAAGCCCCCTCCTTCAATAGATAAGCAAGCAGCATTAGAAGGAGAGCTCTGAGCCTCTCTGATAATATGGGATTGACAAGGCAATCAGGTACATAAAAAGACAAGGAAGAGCATTAGAAGCCCAAGCCCCATGGCCACGCCAACAGTAGGCAGGAGGCAGGCAGGGGAATTTGCACCCAGCAGGCAACAGCCACCGGGCAGGGAGGAGGGAGCTGCACAAGCAAAAATCCCCGCAGGCAAAAGCTGTGCCTAGGAGAGTGAAACTTGGCCACTGTCCAGAATCATCCTGCTGCTCTCTAGCTCCACAAGCAGCCCATGGTGAAATGTTGCATGTTTACAAGTGATGAACCTGATTACAAGCTCTGCTAAAATTTAAGTAAAATTTAAGAATTTGTAAAACCGTTTTCTGATAATGACCATTGTTGTTATTCCAACCCTACCTCTTACATAGCTATCTTAAAATTCTAATTAGGTAGAACAATGACCTCTGAAAGAAGAGAAATTACAGAAAGCTCTTGAATTAGTGAGGAGCAATTAAAAGCCAGCCATATAGCTTTGCTACCCAGTAGAAGAAATTTTCTAATTGACTGATAAGTTGCAAAACCTGTTTTCTATTTTAAAAGGCAACACTAATAGAACAAGCCTTATTTTCCCTTAATTTTTAAATGTAGATGACAAATTTCAGTCAGCTATAGAAAAGCACTTTGCTAAAACCTCTCAAGAAACAGAAAGATTGGAAGGAGAAATAGAGGGAAAGAATGAGTAAGAGAGAGATGAGAAGAGACAGAGATCAAAGATAGGCACAGAAAGTGAGACTAAGGAAAGAGTATAAAAAGAAGAGAGAGGGGGAAAGAAAGAGAGAGACAAGGAAGCAAAAGAGAGAAGAAAAAGTAAAGAGAGAGAAGCAGAGAAAGAAATGTTAAGAAAGTTATAGATATAAAAATACACCTTAAAGGAAAATTATAAGACATAGTCAGAAAAGTTAAGGCATGTTAAAGATTGTCTATGAAGGTCATGAAAATGTTATATGAAGGAATTTATGCAGGAAAGGTTGTATAATTTTTCTTTTGAAGGTCTAAGCAAGTTTTAAAATGTTAATTGTAAAAGAAATTCTGTGTGTAAACATACTGAGTAAAGTTAAAGAGATATCCAGTTTTTCTGTAAGCTAGAATTAAAATAAGACACAAAAAGTTTTTCTTACAGCACTAACTTGCTCTTTTTCAAAGATTATAAAAAATATTTTAGCACAGGCAGAACTCCTAGAATTTCCAGTACACCAGCACCAGCCTGGAGACTACGTCCTCATCAATGGATGGAAAGAAGAAAAACTCAAGCCACTGTAGGAAAGACCCTACAGGACAACACAAGCCCCAGACATCACCTGAGGATGCTGAAAAGGACAGCACAGGAGGCTAAACGAATCCTACTCTGGACACAGACAAAATTCACTCCAGATAATTTGTTTATTTTTTATTCTCTCACTCTGCCTGCAGACTATATCCTGCTACACTCCATTGAGCCCATCTTCTAAATCTGCCTTTTTTCTGTTCTGTTACCTAAACAAACACCTCCTTTCTCAGCTTCTAACAATGCAACTGCTTGACTAGGAGGAATAGATTTACCCCAGTGGGGTCCCTCAATAATGGCACACATTGGACTAAGGTGCCAGATAACACAACATATCACTCCACTTTCCTCCCACTGTGTGTAAGTTATAAAGGTTCTAACCCTTACTGCATACCTGCCCCAAAACAAGTATGGTTACATCATGGCAAAGGAAATAGTTTAACATTCTTAGCTGCAGGCAGCCTCAAACCAGGCAATGCAATCAATGCTACTTTCCCAAACATTCCTTCCTGTGATAAAGAACAAAGCTGGGAAAGTAATGAATTCCACTTTAGCTGGGAGGTCTGTCATGGGAAAAAAGCCCATAGCTTCCAGTTAGGCAATTTTAACATTTTAGACTGGAACTTGCTGGGTAGACTTACTAATGTCTTCATCCATCATAGTATCAATCACAGCTTCATAGCCACATCTTGTTCTCCTATAATTTGGGCCAATGAGAAGATGGGATATTCCAGACCTTAAGTAAAGTCATACCACCCCAAAGCACCTTATGACACCTGGGACATCTTAGCACCTTCCTTAACACCTGGCATGAGACATATCATAATTCCAGTTGCAACTATACTATAACCTTTATTCATAATCATGCTAATCAGTGCCTGATTTGTACTACCCATCCATATGTTTTCCTTATAAGAACTAACATTTCCATTACACCCCAAAACTCCACATTTGTAACCCAGGTGCAAGGACAGGCTCGGTTTGCCTCATGTATCACTAATCACAAAATAACCAATTTAAAAATTACTAGTGTCATGGTATGAAGGAGACAATCTGAGGCATTCCTACCAGTCAGTTTAACACGCGATTGGCAAGGTGCCTTTGTCCTTACCACCTTAGAATGTGCCGTATCCCAGGTCAGACACAAAAGATTCACAGTTACACTTAACGACCTTTCTAGTCTCGGCCATAGTCATCCTGGCAACTGCCAGCGTTGAGCTGACATCTATGACTGAGTCAGTACAAACAGCTGCCTTTGTAGATAATCTGGCCAAAAATGGGTCTAATGAACTTCTCTTATAGCAAAGTATAGATCAAAAAATTCTTGCATGTTTTCAAGCCCTTGAGGTTGCTTTAGAGCATGTGGGGGAGTGACAGGATGCACTGACATTCTGAAAGCAATTAAGCTGTGACTAGGAACATAAACATATCTGTGTCACTTGTCCAACATGGAATCAATCAATACATAATTGGGATGAGGTGAAGCAACACCTCTGGGGAACCTTTCATGACAATTTAACAGCAGATGAAAAGCAATTTAAAACTAAAATTTTAAAATCCTTTCACACTATAAATCTACACACCCAACAAACAGCCATATGGAAGGATGTACAAGGTCATCTCTTTTGGTTAGACCCCCACTCCTGGAGGTTACTCTTTGACTGGAAAAGAATGTTGCTAATTGTACTGATAATTGTCTTATGAGTAGACAATTTGTAGAGAAAGAGAAGTCTTTCTCTACAAGTGTGTTGCCTTAAAGCCTCTGTTATTAAATCTATACTGAATAAATGGGGAGAGAGTGAACTAGTGAGCACTGTATAGCTGTGATCTCTCTCTGGCAGTGGCTCATGGCACCTTAGCCCCCTCATTCACTGTCTTCTATGTGTAAACGCATTTATTCATCTGTCACTGAGTCATGCGTCTGCAGGGCAGATCCCCTCAGGTGGTGACCCCAACAAAATTTCAAGAAAAAGAAACAATGATGCTGACAGTACAGGTAAGGATAGAATTTAAAAAGAAAACAATGTCTAGCTACTGCAAACTCAGTGGAATATTGACTGAAAGCCAGTTAGAGATTAAGAGGAGAAACTGTGAGATGAGGAAGTGGAGACAGAAATTACAAGAAAAAAAAAAAAGAAATTGTTTGGTAGAAAAACCCCTACCTCTCCCCTCCCCCTTGATCTCCACATCCGGGAGACCGCCTACAGGCCTCAGTCTGCCTGGTAACACCGAGTAACCAATCATGGCCCAGCCTTAGCCCGCCAAAGCTGAGCCAATCCCCATGCAACACAGCTCCAGCCCGCCAAAGC